>CM041723.1:23798853-23846353 GCA_023373845.1 Nibea coibor
ATATTTTAGGATGTGCGAGGCGAGCCCATCGACTCAAACATCGTGACTCGTTGCCGAGTTTTAGGACCGACTCGTCGGGTTTGATACGGACACAGTGCCCAGCGGTGAATCAACCTGTGCACCGCGGCGGCAGCAGCTCTGCCGTGATTCACCGCCTGGCGAGTCAAATGACCTCATCGCCGCTGTCTCTGCCGTCCATCTTAAAGACTGATTGAAGCCGAGCTCGTCGTCCGTTCTTCTTCAGCCGTCCTCGTGACAAACACGAGTCTCTGGATGACACATTTGACGTCCGTGTCATAGTTGGTTTTTGAAACATTATCTAATTTCAACCACCTCGCGGCCTCCGTGCTCCTCATGCTCGTGACAGCGCTCGATGCTGCCGCACGCTTTGATGTATTGGAAATTCAATCTGACACTCGGCACGGGGCCGATCGCCCGGAGATGATGCCTTCACTGACCCGGTAATCGTTTCAGGAACACCGAGCTGGTGTGTTACTCTGAGCAAACAGGGCGGCTGTGTTTTTGGTTTTTGGGGGAATCGGCTGAATGTTTAGTTCTTCTGTGTTTCCTCACGTCATCTTCGGCTTTTAGACTTCTGTCTGAGGATCATCGTACAACCTACATCTAAATCCTTCATGGTCACTTGTGTGTTTGGATTTGTTGAATATTTTTGTCCTTAAATCTTCTTAGCAGCTTGAAACGTTAAATAAACGCTCTGTTTGGTGTCAGCTGATGGAAGAGGAGTCATCGATGTTTGTCCTCGGTGAACTCCTTCAATTAAACTAACAGTCGAGTGCCGTTGATTAAATCTGCTTTGCAGCTGCAGCTGGTGTTAAAGCCTCCGCCTTCATGACACCATCACCATCACGCCACATCACTTCCTCCTCTCTGTCGAAACAAACTGACAGCGAGAGATGCAAAAAAACATCTTCAAATTTAAGACGAAAGTCAAAATATATAGAAGTTGTGATAAAGTTGAGAACGTCTTGTCTTGCCTTGAGATTCAAGGAGACTCAGTTTGTCACAGAGGATGAAAGAAACCAGAAAATATTCAAAGTTTAAAGACTAAATCATTTTTTCTTTGATTTTGTCTCTTTCAGTTTGTGCGGCATCGTTCCGGGTCTCAGCAGCGTCCTGCTGCCTCGGATGAACCCGTTCGTCCTCATCAACATGGCCGGCGCGCTCTCTCTCTGCATCACCTACATGCTCATAGAAATCAAGTAAGAGTTCAGCTTCGCTCTGTTCGGTTTATGGACGTGTTGAATGTGTGGTGAAACATGATTCATGTTGGTGTGTTTGTTCAGTAACTATAACGCAGTGGACACGGCGTCGGCGGTCGCCATCGCCCTCATGACCTTTGGCACCATGTATCCCATGAGCGTCTACAGCGGCAAAGTGCTGCTACAGGTAAGATGAACAGGTGTGATCAGGCTCAAACACACCAGGACACGTCAGGACGAGAGGTCACAGATTTGTTTGTCGTCTCTTGTTCGCAGACGACGCCGTCACACGTCATCGGACAGCTGGACAAACTGCTCAGAGAGGTGAGTCGAACTTTAAGAAGAGACCTGACGTTTGATTCAGCTCTACGTTCATTATTATTGACTGCTGTCTGAAGACACAGCACTCCTCAGAGACATTCAAGCTTCACTCGGCTCCTCTTAACGTCTTAATGTGTTTATTCCAAATATGAAGTCACGACTGACACGAGACTCCATCACAGGGATCGCCCGATTGCCTGGAGCAAGTTAAATGACTTGTCTGGCTCGTAAAGCAGCACTTTGTCTTCTCAGCTTCCTCTGTCAGCGTCCTCTTCACTTTCTTCTCCTCTGCCATTACGTCCATAGAGACTGCTGAGTCCGGTTACTTTGACCACTCACTCAGCTCTGGTTCTGAACCGTCAGCATTCCCCCGCGCCCACAGACTGAGCTAACAGCAGCTAACAGCAGCTAACAGACTGAGCTAACATGAGCTAACAGCAGCTGACAGACTGAGCTAACAGCAGCTAACAGACTGAGCTAACATGAGCTAACAGCAGCTAACAGACTGAGCTAACATGAGCTAACAGCAGCTAACAGACTGAGCTAACATGAGCTAACAGCAGCTCCAGCTGTCAGCAGTTTACTTCACTGTCCATCATAAACTCTGTAAATCACAGAGAGTTGAGGCGGAGCAGCCGGAGGACATCAGAGGGAAAACCAGGAAACATTTTCTCCATAAAATCTGATCCAGTTTCACCAGAATCAGTGAAATAGTTGGTGTGTGTGACTTAGTGCCGTAAAGCGTACTTTGAACACATTGTTTCTTCTTGGCTATCTCTGTTGGGAGTTGCACATGCAGGTTTCTGAAAAATGACACCAGCAGCAACCTCCATGTGAAGTTTAACATGTTGATTCCTTTTGGTTAATTTGTCCCTTTTGTGTCTGATCAGGTGTCGACTCTGGACGGTGTGCTGGAGGTTCGTAACGAGCATTTCTGGACGGTTGGCTTCGGATCTCTGGTACGTTTCTCAGCCGAAGAACTAAAAACGTTTCTGTTCATCTCATGTTTGTAACTGAGTTGGACACAAACAGACTTCCCATCGCGATGCCCACGAGTCCCGTCTCTCTCTCCATCTTAACACTCTCTCCCGTCCTGTTAGTTTGTTGTGTTCGTCCCTGTTTGTTTCCCCTCTCTCGTCTCGTTCATCCTCTCCATCAGTGGTCGGTTCGCAGCGATGATCTGCAGGGATTTGTTCACTCAGACGAAAAGAGGGAACAAGTCATTCATGCGGAGAGGTTTCCTTTCTGTCTGTCTGTTTTTGGGAGCGCTGTGGTCATTGTTGTAGTGTCAGGAAACAAACACACTCTGCTGTCAGAGGTGAACACAAATAATTAATTACAGCTAATTTAACTGAAGTGCTGCTCGCCCTGAAGGTTAATTCATGATGGAAACAGCAGTTTGGACCTCCCGCTGTGTGACTCATTGTGTGTCCGCTCAAAGCGTCACAAACCAAACTCGTGTTGAGACTGCCAAACTGTTCGCCGGTCAGTTAAAGGACCGCTCGGCGATCATTCATCATCAGTCATTATTTTTTATTGCCGTTGTCGTCTTCGATGTTGATGTTGCTGTTGCGTTGCTGTCGTTTTGTTGCTGTTGTCTGTGATGTTGCTGCAGTCACATATCTGTTGTTGTTGGCCCAGCGCTAACGGAGCAGCTGTCCAAACTGATTTGACCCCCTGACTGCACTTTGTGCCTCTCGGGCTCTCTGTGCGCTCTGTCCTCTTCAGGTCTGAATATTCTCGTGAGGACGGTAAAATTAAAAACAGGGATAAAATGAGGAGCTCAGTGTAGTTTTCAGGTCAGACGTAGAGGCTGAGCTGTGATGAAGGTTAATGAGACAGTTTGATGTTTATTTAACCAGCTGACTGACGACTGATCGACGACCTTATTTCACCTATTAACCGTCTGTCTCTTCACTCCCACCCTCACACCTTCCTCTTCCTCCCTCCTCTCTTTGTGTTTCAGGCTGGTTCTGCTCACGTTCGAATCCGCCGTGACGCCAACGAGCAGCTGGTTCTGGCTCACGTCACAAACCGGCTGCTGCCGCTCGTCTCCACGCTGACAGTCCAGATCTTTAAAGACGACTGGACCAGACCCCTCCTGACCGGGGCCCTCACCTCCTCTGCCTCGGTTCCCCCTCTGGGTCCTACTGAAGGCTACGCCGCCCTCTCCTCCTCCTCTCTGCCTCCTCTCATGTTGTCCTCAGGAGGAGAGCTGGACCCGCTGACCTCCACGCCCTCTAAACCCAGCAGCCCTCCTCCGGAGTTTGCCTTCGACACACCAGGCAGGAACATGCAGCCGGTGGTCCTCCCCACCCCGGGCCACCACACCCACAGACCCTACGGAGGCCTGGGACTCGCCTACGGAGCGTCTCCCTACACGGGGATGTTGAATCAGGGGCTGGCACGGCCCGGCGGCGGGCTGGGACTGGGTGTGCAGGGTCTGGGTGCAGGGTATGGACTGGGTGGGGTGCCCTCCTCTCAGAGCTACAGAACTGCCTTCGGAGGGTCAACAGCACCACTCCGGTTTGGAACCAGCAACCCTCTGGCTTCACAGTCACAGTACAGACAATACCGACCCTGATTGAACCAGAACTCCTTTGGTGACGGAGGTTGAGTCTCATTTCTTGTCCAGGCTGGATGGCGATTCCTCACAGTTTGATTAACTTCAGTGGATGGAGCTGAGTGTTCTCAGACGTTTTGGTGTCTTTTAGTGTGACAGACGGTGAGCGTGTTGTATTTATTTTGTTGATGAGGGGACCAGGAGGTGGACTGTGGCTGGATTTGGTATGTTTGAGGTTCTTTTTAATCAGGATCTTTGGAAACAGAGTCATGAAGATGCTGATGGAGAGAACGCAGCGCGTCCAAACGCAAACATGTTTTTGATAATTTGGTGACAAGGAAACATGAGACAACATTCCCACTGACCTGTTGAATTAAATAAAATTCCAGCATTTAAAGTTTGACAGAAAAACTTTATCACAAACTTTACAAGCAACAAAGATGTCAGTATGAGAGAATATGCTGACGATACTCTTGTATTCGTCAAAGAAGTATCAGAAAATAGAGATGCGGAGGAAATAATCACTCAAATTGTACAGTTTATTGGACCAAACTGAAGGAGAATATTTAGAAAACAGAATGAAATTTATTATTTCTTATCAATTCAAACATTTAAAACCAAAACAGGATTGTTCTCGCTTGGTTGATTAAAGGTTTTATGATTGAAACGTAATTCTGGGATAAAACTTTGTTTCTTTTCTCTGAAGTTTGTTGAAACAGTAAAAGTCAACATTTTATCTGCAGAACTGCTGCTGAAAACACTCGGACACGACATTCCCAGATATCTAGTTGCTCATCGGCTCCTAACCTTGTCGGTGTCGGACCTCACTGATGCCACAGACCAACTTTACCCCTTTAGGTTGGTACCAGTGCATGAACAGATATCTGCAAATGAATCTGAAGGACAGAGATTCTAGTTTGTCCAAAAAGTGTTGCTGAGTCACGAGATGTGGAGAGGAAAAAAGGTAAAACACACTGACCGAAATACAATCCGGGAACCAATCGGCAACCGTGTGTTACCACTAACAGGTTTTACATCCGATAGATGACTCGGGTTGAAGTCGTGTTTCCATCAACGAGTTTTGATGCATTTCGAATTTTGGCAAGTGAAAAGTTGGACACTGATTGGTTGTTTCCTCATGGCTCTCATGGCTCCACACAGATCGGATGTGACTTTTTTCGGCACCTTCAACTTTTCTGAAATATTCATGGAAACAAACAGTTTTTTTTTTTCTTGAGAAATGGTTCATATTAAACATGTTCTTTCTTCTGTGAGATCGGCAGCAGTTCTCAGACTTAGTCAGATCATGTTGAATCCTCATCTTTAAATGGATTTTCATGAAGAGCCATGTCATGTTCTCTCCTGGGAGTGAATATTTGAAGCATCAGTAACTTTATTATTTTCCTTTTATATGTTTTTAAGCTGAACTCGGGCCGAGTGTTGATAAAACAGTAACTCCTCGTTATTGTTCGCATGTCGAGGAAGCAGAACGGACCTATGCTCGGCCCCAACAAGACTTATTCCATGTATGTTTATTTCAAAAGAACGACTGGGTGATTAAAAACAGGTCATGAAAGTTTTCGTATCATTTTTTTCTTCTGTGGTATCTCCTGATGTCTTTTGCTGCCTCAAGGCTTCATGGGAAACTTCTTCTTCTCGACATGAACTGATGACCTTCTGACCTCAACATCTGTTGTAAAGACGATACTCTCATCTCCGTTTACAGACTAAACAAGTAACATCCCACAGTGGTAAATATGGAGAGCTGTACTCGAGTAATTGTTCTGAAATCAGTCCCAGATTTACTCTTGTCCGGCGGCTTCTTGCTCGCTCACTCTCTCCTTTTCTCTTCTTAGCTTCCTCCGTCAGCGTCCTCTTCACTCTCTGCTCCTCTGCCATCATGTCCATAGAAGCTGCTGACTGCTGGGCAGACCCTAACCCAGCAGCGTTCCTCCTCATGAGCTCTGTTTGGTCCACATGCTGCCGTGCTTGCATAATAATGTATGACACACTTTAGCAACTTTGCCGTGTCTGGTCATTATTTTGTCCCCTGTAATCGTGTTTTTCTTTCGGCCCGCGGTCCGCCGCCCTCGCATCCCCATCAGCCCAGAAAATATTCAAATGAATGAGCAGCGCTGTAGGCCGCCGTGTGAGGCTGAGGTGAGGAGACAGCTTCGAGTCTGACAGAGTCGTAACGTGTTAGGAGGCCAACGGACTCCTGACCCCGTTATAGAAGGAACGCCTGGTCTCCAAAAAACACTAATAGGCCCAAGTTCCCCCTTCTGTTCCGGACCAGTACTCATCGATCAGTGGCTTTGTTCCAAATCTAACGAGGGGAGGACGATCTCACGGTTTTCCCAGGAGTTTAACGAGGTGGCTGTTCACTGGCTTTGTTCCAGACCCTGAAGATGTAGCGACAGTGGATCAGTAGAACTCGGTGACTGAATGCAATTTGTTTTGGAGTGATGCTGGACCTCAACCCCATCCAACCTTTGGGATGACCTGGAGCCAAACCTGATGTGCAGATGACTGCAGAAGATGTCTCAGTGCAGACATCTGCCGGCTGCAATGGAAGCTCCAAAAAGCTGGCCATGACGGCTCCATCTAAACACTGATGAGCTCATTGATTTGAATGGAGAAAAAAGATGGATGGTTCCCTCGTCTTTCATCAGAGGCAGCAGCTCGCTGCTCACCGCCGGGCCTCGTGTTGTTTTGAAGCAGCTGACAGGTCGAGTCAAAACAGAGAGAGCGAGGGAGGAAGATGGAGGAGGAGGAGGCTGAAAGCTCAAAGGACAAAGATGGATGTTTTAGGTATCACTGCAGATCAGTTAAGCTAACTGCTGTAGCCTTCATGATGCTGATCAGGCTCAGCCTCTGACACCAACAGGGAATAACGTCACAGCACCGAGGTGACTTACAGACTTTACAAAGGCAACAGTGATCAGCAGTGAAGCGCTAACTGTGTTAGCTCAGTCAGCCGTGTAGCTAAATGAACTGACTCAGCCCGGGATGCCAGGAGCCAAACCCGGTTCAGAGGTTCTGTTGCTGTGTTCACTGTTAGACTGGACACAGCTGGTTCAGAGGTTCTGTTGCTGTGTTCACTGTTAGACTGGACACAGCTGGTTCAGAGGTTCTGTTGCTGTGTTCACTGTTAGACTGGACACTGCCGGTTCAGAGGTTCTGTTCTGTCTCTGGTCCATCCATGTTCATTTGAAGGCGGATGCTTGGTTTGGTCTCGCTCCTTTTCTGTGGACTTTCAGCAGATTACAAAAGGCTCCATCCCGTTTGTTTTGTAACAAGCACATCAAGTCAGCACTAATATAGCCACCGCCGCTCTGAACTTTAAAATGTTACAAGACCTTTTTAGAGGCTTTAGGTGACGGGCACATCCAAACGCTCGGGGAACAGAAGCTCCGCTGAGCTCCGAGGGCAAAGTACGTCTTTGATTGTTTAGTCAGAAAACAGAAGAGGGATTATCCGTGTGTCAGAGTCAACAGTCTACAGACTGAATCACAGCGTTGACCAGCTTGTTGAAGTGCCTTGATTACGGAGATGAGGGCTCAAGTAGGAACATCCAGGTTTTAGACAGTCTGTGACAGTCACAGAGACTACGTCCAGGTTTTAGACAGTCTGTGACAGTCACAGAGACTACGTCAGGTTTTAGACAGTCTGTGACAGTCACAGAGACTACGTACTGTTTGTCTGTGTTCAGATCATGTATGACACAAATCGAAGATATAAAATGTTTGTGAGTGTTGCTCGGTTGCCGTGGCAGCGTCAGTGAGGTCGTCTGAGGTCACGGCGTGCGATAACTGGAGCAGAAATGGAGGGGGCGGGACCAGTGACATGACTGACATCTGAATCCTCCAATGGGCTCATGGTGTGTGTGTGTGTGTGTGTGTGTGTGTGTGTGTGTGTGTGTGTGTGTGTGTGTGTGTTGTGTAACGTTGGCAGCGAACATTGTGTTCAGACAGGCAGGATCACTGCATCTGTTTACAGCGACCTGCAGATTAAATCAGACCTCACACTTCAAATAGAGACTAATCCAACACACACACACACACACACAGCTGAGTCCTGCGGGAACATTAAAGTCAGCGACCTAATCCTCTGAGTTCAAACAGAAACACTTTGAGTTGTAATCATGGGGATTGTGTGTGTGTGTGTGTAACACACAATAACAGTCTGTTTAAAGTCTCTGTCCGATATGGAGGCATTTACAGTAGCCAATGGTGACACGCCCACCTGTGAGGTCCAGTCTAACAGTGAACACAGCAACAGAACCTCTTGGCTCCTGCCGTCCCGGGCTCAGGTCAGGTGGTCTGGCTCCACGCTGGCTCCGTGGTCAGATGAGGTGCAGCGTCGGTGCTGCAGCAGCAGGGCGGCGCCGTCGAGCTGAACTTGAACTCAGCCGAGTTTGACGTCGATTCTGTTTGACGTGTCGCCGCCTCCTCGCTCACCCGCAGTCAAACACAGAGAGCTTCACCCCCATTAACAATGCATGGAGAGTGTGTGTGTGTGTGAACGCAGTTCTTCTTCTTCAGTTTCTGCTTCTTGCTGTTTTCATGGAGAGATTAACGTGTCGTACATCTTCATTATTCCAGAAGTCAAATTAGAGCCACAGATATTTTTATTTTTATTCAGTAAAACTTCTTTGAAACCTTAAATATGAGACCAGACTTCAGCGGTCCAGTTCGACTCGGTTCTTTAAGGTCTCGTTCCTTTCTGTTGTTCCAGCTTCATTCTTGTATCTTGGTTGTTTTGGGGCTGTAAATGATGTAGGACTGCAGCTGAAACTGAAACTAACTAATTTATTAATTATCTAACTGAAGCGAGGTGACAGAAATATGCTCTGACCCTGAGAGAGCAGTGCAGCATGGGATGTTATGTTAGCCTGTTAACGTGTGTGTGTGTGTGTGTGTGTGTGTGTGAGAGATCAACAATAGGTGATGTATGGACTGTGGACGGACAGATGGGTTGGTTGGTTTGTTTAGCAGAAACACTCAAAGGGCAGCAGGGTTAGCTGTGTTTCCATACAAGAGCTAACTGCCAGAGGCTGGAGAGGGGGATGGTGTGTGTGTGTGTCTGTGTGTGTGTCTGTGTGTGTGTGTGTCTGTGTGTAGGACAGGATAAACAGGGCCTTGAGGTCAGGAAAGAAACACGTGACCTGAATATTGTCGGATTGAAGGTCGGACAAAAACTGTGACGTCCCTGCAGACTGTCTAAAACCTGGACGTAGTCTCTGAGACGTCCCGCAGACTGTCTAAAACCTGGACGTAGTCTCTGTGACGTCCCCGCAGACTGTCTAAAACCTGGACGTAGTCTCTGTGACGTCCCCGCAGACTGTGACGGTTCAGTCAAACTCTGTGATTGGTCCTTGACAGAGAGACGTTTACCCCCATAAACTGCTTTTGCCTTCAACTGCTCCCCCCAACACACACACTCACACACACACACACACACACTCACTCATAACTGCTCACACACACACACGTATCTCCACCCTTGACTAACCCCGTTGGTCGCTCTGTGTTTGACGCTCATGCGGAGCGACAGCTGGGTCTCCGGGTCATTCTCTGGGACGTCTCAGGGCCTCGGTCAGTCCTGGCTGCCCGCCAAACTGTCTCCCTCACCGGGCAACGACGTTTCCCCCTCAGTCCCAACACCTACACACACACACACACACACACAGACACACACACACACACACACACAGACAATACAGTGTTTCTGGTGTTTCATTTGGCAGTGTTATTATATTAATTCATAGATTTGTTGTGAACTTTTATACATACATCTTTAATTATGCGGCTGTACACACAGGAAACCATGGCAACCTGCAGGTAACCACGGCAACAGTGCTGATGCTTTTGGTCCTGGTTGGCATTAAACGGACGAACAGCTGGAACAGGTGAGCTAACGTGCACAGGTGTGTTCATTTGAAACTCTTAATCGTTTCTGTAGCGTTGACAGAACGTTCCCAAACAAACATATTATTAGTTTGAAGTAGAAAGCTCGCTGTCCCTTTAAGAAACATCTGAACAATTCATTACGTGTCCGTAACAACGCGGTCTGCTGGAGCCAATCACACAAACTGTACTACCCTGTATAGAGCACTGTTAGCTATGCTAATGTTAGCTATGCTAATGTTAGCTATGCTAATGTTAGCTATGCTAATGTTAGCTATGCTAATGTTAGCTATGCTAATGTTGCTAACTTTAGCTACAAAATGAGAGCAGTTTGGATTTCAGCTAAACGATGAATTAAACACCGTGTGTGTGTGTGTGTGTGTGTGTGTGTGCGTGTGTGTGTTTACCAAACTGTTTCCTGTTTCCTGTTTGGAGTCCTCTGCTTTGTTTATCAGAACGTCAGTCAGATATTTCTTTCTATATTTGTTACTCAGTCCTGCAGCTGTCTGATTATCAGTGAACCTCACAGATCCTCTGTCCATGTAAATTACAGTTTTGTTAAAAAATGATAAAATGGGAATAAACGTTAAAAAGTCGTCGTCATACAAAGGAAACAAAGTTGAGGAGTTTGAAAACCTGCTGATCACTTTTAGTCTCACTGCTTTGTGTGTGTGTGTGTGTGTGTGTGTGTGTGTGTGGACAGTTCCGTCCTGGATCCATCAGAGGGCGGCAGAGTTCCTGCCTCCGTGTTGAGTTTGAAACTCTGCTGAGTTCAAGCTCAGTTAGTTTAATGTTCCAACACGAGACGTATTAAATTTATTTTCAAGTCCCGTAAAGTTTCAGTTACCGGAGCCGGACGGGTCAGAGCTGAAAACAGTTTTCAGTCTTTTGTTTTCAAGGTTTTGTCATAACGAGATCATAGAAAGCTCGCCGAGCTCACCGCCGTCGTATCAACATATTTTTCTGTTTTATTATTTTAGCTTCAGATTAACGTGACCAACAGCAGCGTTATTGTTTTTAAAGACACACACACTCGTCAGGTGTAAATCTCATTTTCAGACCAGCGCTGAGGATTGGATGATGTTTGTAAGCTGTGACATCAGGATTAAAACCTCATTAGAAATGATATTTGTACGTTTGTTTATCTAATCTTCATATTCAGGTCAGTGCAGGTCAGTGCTCAGTTCACCTCGAAGCACCAAACTTTCAGATTTCTGTTACATTTAATTCATCTTTGAACAAAACACGTGAGCAGCCAGAACATCTGAAGCTCAGGTTTACTGGCCGCTGAAGAAAAGTTTTTTCTTTGAGTTATAAATGTGCGTTGTGTTGTGCACAGACGTGTTGAATGTATGGAAGCCCTGAGCGGTCAAACAGTCGCACATTCGAGTTATTTTTGTCTTTAAGTTGAAATAATTAATGTTTGTTCTTGAGGTCAAAGAAGACGCGGGACAGTTCAGTGACTGTAGGAAGCATCGTCTGTTTTTTACATATCGACAGTTTGAATAAATTCATTTATCGATTTACAGTTTTACTGCTCAGGGCTTCCATACATGGATTTATTTTAACCTTTAATCCTCAAACCAAAACATGTTTAATGTTTAAATGTCAAAATAAAATCCTTTTTTAAATCACTGTAAAATAACCTGCAGGTCTCTGCTGCACAGGCGCTCTGAAGTTTATTTATCGTGACATCAGACATATTTTATCCAAAAGGTGACGTCGTCATAGCGTTTGATTGACAGCTGGTCTTCAGGAACTTTAATCTTTATCGACCCTGACAGACGTTTACACGGCGGCCGCGCTCAGCCACGCGTGCTGATTGGTCCAACACAGCCCTGATGATCAATACTGTTTATATTTAACAGCTCAGTCATTATCATGACATTCATTATGTCGCTCTGTTATTCTGATGACGGAAGATTATCTACAAAAATAAATAAACGTACCAACTGAAACTGAAGATATGTCTGTAGATTTTATTATGAACAAAAGAAAAAAGCATAACTGTAAAAATATTTTCATAATCTTTAATTAATTTATTTATCAGTTCTACAGAATGAAGTAAAACACTGTCAGACCTTTTTTTGTACACGGTGTTTTAATGTTATTAATGCAGCAAAAACGTGAAATTAAACTAATGAGAAAAAGTTATATTGTATTTATGGTAAAATTCTGGCAACCACAACTTTTTCTAATGTTTGTTATTTCCAGTCTTGAAGCAGTTTCCTGTCGTGTTACATTATTTTATTTTTAAAAGAAAATTAAAATCTAGAAAAAAGAATTAAAATGGTTCAAAAACTGATTTAAGTTTTTAACGCTGAGAAAAGAGAAACTGAACAAAGTTTGATAGATGCTTTATTTTCTGTTTAACTCATGTCTGCTTCATTAGAGCTCAAATAAACGATTTAAGAAATACGTATGAGTTAAAGTGAGTGATGATTTCATTAACGTGGATGCGTCCTGACAAAGTTAAATTAAATTAAAGTTAAATGCGTGCGGCAGTGAGACGGATCAGTTCGACCAGTCCAGGCGCGTCGCTGTTCTTCAAGTAATTATCAAGTTTCATCTTAGTTTGTAAAATATATTTAAAATGTAAAAATATTTCATTCATCGTCGTTTATTATTGCACTGTTTGAATTAAATGGAATTAATTTAGTCTTATTTTAATAATACAGTTACAGGAATTCAGTAAAATGTGTTTTTCTCATTTAAATTGTCAGTAAATTAAAAACACATTTTCAGACGTTAAATGTGACGCAGGAAACAAATTCATTATTTTTACAGTACAGGAACAAAAAAATCAGTTTGTTCTATTTATGTATATTAATTTATTTTAGAATCAAAATTCTTCCACAAACAATATAAATAATATTAATGAACCAAAGGTTTTCATATTTCATCTGACAGTCGGTTCTGCCTCCAACGATACAAACAAAGACTTCATTCAGAAACACGGAGTGATGCAGCTGCATCGATGAGCCCCTCGGTGACTGTGTGACCCTGAACGTGAGTGACGGAGATTCACCTACCTCCTGCAGCGTTACCATGGCAATCATGGACCTCAACCACAGCGGCCATTTTGTGTCCGTGCTCTTGTTTTCAGTGAGTTTATCTGCTTGTAAAAACTTCAGTCTGGAAGCAGCTTCCTGTCTTCACCTCGACCTTCGCTGCCGTCTGCAGGCAAAAGAGCCGACACCTGCCTGAAAACACACCACAGGAGTGTGTGTGAGTGTGTGTGAAATGTGTGTGGTTTCCTTCCCCCTCAGACAAGCTCCTTTGCTCCTTCTTCATTTTTTTAACTGTTTCCAACCATCTCCACCAACCCAGTGACCTCTCTGTTGATGCTATAGCAGCGGCCATCTTGTTTCATGGGACTGTGTGTGTGTGTGTGTGCGTGTGTGTGTGTGCGTGCGTGCGTGCTGAAGCGTCGTCTATTGTTTGAGTCAGCTCTGATTTGAGTAAAAGTCCGTCTGTGGTCATTAACGGCTGCTACAACTGGAAACTGGCAGCGAGCCATAACCCGAGCTGTGTTTTCATTCAGAGTCGGAGCTGATGGGAGGTGTGCGAGCCCCCCAGAGGATCCGTTTCATGTTTGACTGTGAGAAGTAAAATTAAGATGCTTAATGTCATTTTTTAAGACGTAGTTGAGTGTGTGTGTTTCTGACTTAAGCTACGTGTGGGGACATGTTGGTGGCTGCACTCCAGTTGTTTGGGGACGTTTTGTCTAAGTGGGGACAAAAGCAGATGTTTTGGTCAGTAGTCAGTCTGTGATGCCCCGTCACAGAGACAATCTGACATTCACGTGTGTTAGAGTGGCTGTGTTTGTCATGTGTCGGCGCTGCAGAATATTATATTTCTCACTGAGCTTGGAGCGCGTCTGCAGGCGTACGAGGAGAAAACCCAAGACTGCATTTGTTGTTTCCACTGACATGCTCTGAATACATGTGCTTTACTGACAATACAACCAAAGGATGATTAAAAGAAGGGACATAACGATGAAATGAGCTCGTTATATCTAGGAGGCCACACAGTACACGGGCTGATTTTCTAACGCTGTCAGATTTCAGTGGATAGCTAACTGATGTAGACTGACTGTACGTGTAGCGCTGTAGGAAATGTTCCAGCGCCAGTTTTCATGATACACTTTGCATTTGAGCACAGCGAGGCTCCCCGATGTGTTTTTAATAGTTTTTTAAGTGGTTTGAGTCTCTGATCATGTGACCTCGCCTGTGAAACTGATCTCCTCCTGCTTGTTCTGATTATTAACCACGAGGACGGAGGCATGACGAGCTCTGATTGGAGGACAGACAGGAAATGACTTCACTGGTGCCACACTGAGCGTACGAGTCCTTCATACTGTGTATCACTGCAGTAATACTTCAGCTCAGTTTAATTTAGTGAACTGATTTATCTGTGGCTCCGTCTGTTTGTGCTTCATGCATATTAATGTGCTTTCTGTGTACAGTAATGATACATGTGAGTGTGAGCCCCGTCTCATTGATTGAGCTCTTCCTGCTCTCTGATTGTCATAGTTTCCAGATGTCTGATTATCAGTCAGCGCTGCCTCTTCCTCTGATGACTCATCAGTTACCGGGCAGACTGTAAAACAGAGCCAGTCTTCAACGAATCATGTACCTGCAACATGAGGGATCTGTTCACCAGGCGAGCTTTCACTCATCTTTGTTCCTGCTGGGACGGTTTGTAGCTCAGCGATGGCCTCTGAAGCCAAAGTGCCACAAACTGCAGTTCCTCTAACGTCCACTTGAGGCTGGCTCCAGAAGTGAGTCAGTCTCCATAAGTCCCCATGTTAGACAGCAGAAATAAACATGTTTACAGCCTGGTACGTCACAGAGACTACGTCCAGGTTTCAGTTTCAGCTTCTTTTAATGGGACGCTCTCATAGCGCCACCTTCTGCTTATCTCGTGAACTGACTCACGTAACGTTAGTGGATGGAAATAATCGTGCGCCTTCTTACGTACTTTACGGTGCGTGTGGGTGGAAATATTAAAATCTCTCGAGACTTTCCTGATGAAGTTATTCGTCTTTTTTAAACCTGGTGTCTTTCACTCAGCGGTCTCCAGCAATCGTCTCCGAACTGAGAAAAACTAAAATTCATGTGTTGAGTCTTTCCGAGCGTTTCTGAGAGCCCAGCTTCAGAACCTGATCTGGTGTCTGCAGTTCTTGGTTGACGGTGATGACATGTGTAAACATATGTAAAAATGTCGGCCGTATAGACGATGATCAGCCTTTAATCTGCAGCGCGGCTCTTTCCTGTATTACATCTGATTACTTGCTGCTTTTGCTTCCTGCAGCACTTTGTAACCGGAGACGTCGGTTCTGGAAACTCGACTGTAATTACACCCAAGAAACGCGCCGACATTCAACGGTCGGTTCAGGCCGCAGACGCATTAGGTTGCATTTCACAGGACGCATTATGAAGCGAGGGCTCGCGGTGTGTTGTTTGAAAATGTTTGAATATGTTTATTGAAAACAGCTTGTAAGATCCTGATCAGTAAACCGCAGTAAATCCCTGCGGGACAGATGGTGATATTAATGCTCTCTACTGTACGCTGCCTGGAGAGGACGCCGTGTGAAACCAAGCTTCGTCCTGCCAACGCCAAACAGCAATTACTCCTCATATTTTCTTCCCGTGATCGTGAAGTAAATATTTAAAGATCTAAACATGACTAAACTTTTATGTCGGGCATGAAGCACGATCCGGAAATCTGACGGAAAGCTCCAGAACAGAACCGAACTTCAGGTGACGGCGACAGTAAAATGACCAAACATATTTTAGTTTCACGTAGTTTCATGACGTGTATCTCATCTCATCCATCAGCCTCACGTTGGAAACAGTTCGTCTCATTCGTGCCGTCATCTAACGGTAAAATAACGCTGGTCTAACATTAAAATAACGTTGGTGGAGAGTTATAGTTCTTGTTCGTGACCCCTTCAGGGCCCGGCTGCCGTGGCTCTCTTCTCTGTACAGTACGGGATTTGAACCCTGAACGCCTCGTTCTGATAGAGAGCAGGTTGTCAGCTCGCGTGTGTGTGTGTGTGTACCGTGGGTACCGTGCACTGTGTGTTTTCTTGTGTTTTTAAGAACCTGCAGACGTGCGATCCTCATTTTCATCATTACAATCAACTAAAGTTACATTTCAGAGGTTTCTCTGGGCAGCAGCGATAAGCCGGTCGAGTGGATTACTGCTGAGCGCAGCAGATCGTATGTCGGCTGCGGCGGCGTGGGTTCGTACAGTTGCTGCAGGTCCGCAGGGTTAACGGCTTAAAGCTCCTCTGATGTGTTTTCAATCAGATGGAAACTAAAGAGGCAACCGAGCACAGAGCAGAACAACGAGAACACAATGTTCTCTGCTGGTTTCAAAGACACATCGAGGAAAGATGAGATGAACCCGATTGATCCCGAAAACTGGGACGAATCTGCAGCGGAGAGGAAGAGCACACGAGAACGACGGGTTCAGATCGAACCTCTATTATTAGAACATGCCGAGGAGCGGACGTGAACTTAACATCTTCTGTAAGGAACACACCTGTGTGCAGAAAGGCCCTGATTGGTTCATTAGACGTGGAAAGTGTCAGGTGAGACTGAGAAAGTCACGTGAACACGTTTCAGGTGAATGAGGACGGAGAAACTTCAGTGTTCTGAAAGGTGACGTTTAAACTCACGTCGACTCCATGACGCCGAGCATGAAGAGCCAGTTACGGACAAACCACGTTAGCAGCATCTTATTTTAAACCACGTCAGTTATTTTAGTCTGGATCAGGAAACAAGTGAGAAAATGAATGCTGGGTCGTAATCAGTGGAACATTTACGGTAGACTTAATGTTCCCGTAATAACACGACGTCTGAGCTGATATCTGCTGACACCGAGCTGAATCTGAAGCTCTGACACGGGTCGAACAGACGTCTGTAGCATCAGGATGAGCTCGTCTTCCTCGTCGTGTCGTGTTGTCAGCCGACGTTTCATCTCTTCCTAACAGACCATCAACGTGCAGCCAGAGGTGAAGTCACTTTTATGGAAATGAGGACGGCGAATTGGAAGCAGGACGGAGGCCAAACCACCAACAGACCCTCCGCCATCAGCTGAGCGTGCAGCCGTATTAGTTCACTGTGGAGCGTGTATCAGAATAAATAATCATCATCATCATCAGAGGCCCAGAATCAAACCGGTCTGAGCTCCAGCCCGGTCTGCGGGTTCAGACTAAACTGATCGTTCGTTGTTACGACCCAGCAAAGTCCAAGTGTTTGTTCATCTGCCACAAGCAGACCTTCAGTTCTGAAAGTTCTTCCCAGAATTTAGTGTCATGCAGAAGTTTCCCAGTCACAGCGTCGCTGCTTCGTCAGAGTTTCCGTAACATACAATCCTACCTGTGTAAGAAGCTGATCCTACCTGTGTAAGAAGCTGAAGACATGAAAGCCTGAGGAGGGGACACAGTGACAGCTCACTCTGCTGAAGCTGATGCTTCTTACAGAGTGAATCTTCTACGTGGGTCATTTTCTGCCAACGACGGGGTGAACCGGCAGCTCGTGGTCCCAGCGTGGAGGTCTGACCAGGCGTGACCGCCGCCCCGCCCGGAACCGTGAGGCCCTGAGGCTGAGGTTAGTCTCCAGGTATAACATCTTCATGTGATAAGACAGACGTATATTCAGGTGACTCACTGTACAGAACCAACTTCAGAACTTTATTCAGACTGGATCAGATTTCATTCGCAGTATATTTGCTGCTGGTGGAAGAAAAGCACGTCAGGCTGCCGAGTAGACCTGACACTAGCTTCAGCAGAGTGAGCTGTCACTGTGTCCCCTCCTCAGGCTTTCATGTCTTCAGTGAACCACAGGGGTCCCTAATCCAGGACGAGTTAACCTCCTCCTCCTCCTCCTCCAGCTCCTGCTCCTCCTGCTCTGGTCGGGCAGACGAGCAGACACCAATTAGGCAAAGGAAGGGACGAGGAGCCGGGCGGAGAAAGGAAAAGGAAAGAAAGCTGACAGAGGGGAAAAGCAGGAGGTCAAAGGTCAAACTTAACACAACCCAATGCCAAGCAACAAAACAAAACATGGCGGACAAAGAGCGAAGACAAACACGAGCAGCATCACAGGTCAAGCTAAAGACTGACTGAACTCAAAGAAAGAGCGGAGGACGTGTTGGCGAGAGGCCAGACAGACCATTAGCAAAGTTAGCGCGGTCAGCGCGGCGTGACGACGATACGCCTTAAAAACTCTCACGTTTCAGCGTTTTCCAGCAGATCACAGGACAGAGAACACATGTGGGCCTCGGCGGGGAAATGAAAGTGTTGGACGCATCACTTCACTGATACAATAAATGACTGATATGGTGGAGGACTGGGCGTCATACACCGATTCATCATCGTCTGTTCCTTTTAATCCACGAGCTTTTAAAAAGTTTATTGACTCAGAAATCTCAGCGACACGTGAACTTTTTTCATCTCGCTCGTCTTTCAAACCAACGCGGCGACGAGTGATCGCTGCAGTGCTGTTGCTTCATCACCGGGGTCGTAAACTGGACTCAGTTCTCGTTTGAAATATTTGTTCAGACTGATCTGATCTTGGTCTTTACTCAGTCTTGACCTCTCAAAGTCTTAGTCCTGTCTCAGTCTTCGTGCGCTCTGGTCTTGGTCTGTCTTTAGGACACCTTGACTAGAACACTGTATTTTATTTACACGCCGTCCTGCTGCACCAATGTGGATTCATCCGCCGCTGAAAGTAGTCCCCAACAGAAACACTGCGTTGAGGCGTGCAGGGTGTGTGACAGCTTCAGGTGTGAAGGTGTCTGCGTGTTCGTACGCTGACAGACGCCGACATGCTCGCTCAGGATGACGACATCATCTAAAGAAACTTTAAAATCTTTTTTTATGACTCGGCTGTGGAAGATTTCATCCATTAGAGGCCGACCGACACGGCTGATGTTTGTGATGGAGGGGGTGAGGAGGTGGGGGGGGGTGAGGAGGTGGGGGGGAGTCCAGACTCCCTCCCAGCTTCCTTACAACAACAACGCCGGTCTTTGATGAGCGCTGCTGAATAGCGTCCGGGCCGCACGCTGACACTCGGGCAGACCAGCCGGGATTATTGTCAAACCGACGACCTGTTTGCTTAACCTCCTCACCCGACCCCTGAGGGGAGGTCAAGGTAGCCGGCCGGCCCTCCTCCCCCTGCTCCTCCTCCTCCTCCTCTTGTTCTTCTCCTTCGTCTCCTCTCTCCTGCTGCTTCCTCCCCGTCCCACGAAGCCCTCCTCCTCCTGCTTCCCACGCCACGTCGTTACCGCGATTACATCACACGCCATCAAACACGCCGGGGATTCGTCGGGTTTTACCTCATGTTGGAGTGTGTGTGAGTGTGTGTGTGTGTGTGTGTGAGTGTGTGTTCATTTACGTTGACATGCTAACATCTAAAGCTAACCTAGCAGATCTCTGCCAGGAAAAACGTCTTTACAGCCGCCGCCGTGTCCGTGAAGCGAAGCTGACACAGGAAGTGCCACAAACTGCACTTCCTCTGTCGTCCACTTGAGGTTGGCTCCAGAAGTGAGTCAGTGGGGCGTCACGGAGACTACGTCCAGGTTTTAGACAGTCTGCGGGATTGGAACAGACGTCACGTTTCCGCCGTCCGTTCTTTATATTGTCATTAGTCAGGACGTGGTTAGCCTAGCTTAGCATAACGGCCTGGCTCAGTCCGGCCTCTGTTCAGCAGAAATATGTTGATCTCTGCTTTAATCCAGTGTAAAGTTATTTGTTGGCGGTGACTGTCTGCAGCAGATAAACCAGCAGCCTCGCTCTGCTTAATTAATGCTGACTAATGTTTGTTGTCTCCTCCCTGCGTTGGTTGTGCTGTGCTAGCGCAGCTGTTGGCCAAGTGCAGCTCTTAATGTTGGTCCACAGGATTAGACTGAGCAGCAAAGCCTCCTGTTATCTGGCAGCATCATCCCGAACATTAGTGACCTGTAAGCCTGCATGTTGGAACGCGGCCATTCTGCAGGTTAATGACCATAAACACACAAATGGCTCTTCTCCTCTGCCATCATGTGTCCATAGAAGCTGCTGACTGCTGGGCCTGAAGACTTCTCCTCCTCCTCCTCAGTGGTCCAAACCTCCTGTGGTCCAAACACTGACACTCCCTCGGTGCTCTGAGCTCACAGTCCGGACAGCCCGGCTAACAAACTGAGCTAACATGAGCTAACAGCAGCTGTAATGGCGGATGGTAGTATTTAACCAGCCGCTCATCGACGCTGGCCTGACGAGCCTCGTCTTGTTTGATTTCGTGTCCTCGAGCTCGAGGCGCCGCGTCGCTGAGCCGAGTGGCAGAAATCAGATGTGAGCTAACGGCCGCTGGTCAGAACTCCTTCTGCCTAATTATCTTCTCCATTTCACCGACGTTTCACAGTTTGGGCGCGAAGCTGCTGTTGTTTTTATCCACAGTGACACGACCAGCAACATTAAAGCAGCCACGGGCCAAAAAACAACTCCTACAAAATAAAAGTCACATGTTGAAGGACAGACGAACTTCTTCAGTGTAGTGTGTTACTGTAGTTACACAATATTACTAAAGTATCCATGATACACAAACAGTTTGTGTCCATACTACATATTTTTACATTAACTGAGTATTTCCATTAAAAGTATTTAAAATATTTCAGTCATTACTTTAAAAGAAACTCACTCATCAAACTTATATTTTAACATATAAAATATATTACGGAGGACTGACACTGCCAAAATAAATTAATGAGCTGAGTCATCGATATTCCAAACATAAATATGATTGTTTCACATTTTAAATAATTAATTTATTTTAGACTTTTGACTTTATTTATTGTGAAACTTCTGGAAGACCAGAAGCAATATTAATATTAATATTAATAATGATGATAATAATAATAATAATATTAATAATAATAATAATAATAATAATAATGATAATAATAACAATAATAGTAACACTGTTATTTTTCATTCTGGTATTTCTGCTTTTCATCTGTAATAAATAATACATTTAGAAACTGTAAAATTATTGCTGTACTAACGTGTACTAACGTGTACTTTGTGTATTTTATTCACTGCCAGCAGTGAGTCATTTATATTAGTAATATAAATATTTGTTTCACATTTTGAATTATGAATGTACTTTATTGTTTTATTGTAGTAAAAGTACTTCAATTACATGACATTAGTTAGTTAGACACAAGTTTTGTGATCCATCTATTTAATAGTACTTTGTACTGTAATTATAAAATAATAGTAAAAATAATAACTTTTCAAATTGCTGATAATACTATTATTATTATTATTATTATTATTATTATTATTATTATTGTAATGTATTTTTCCTTAAGTGAAGTATTTTACAGTATTTGTTCTTTCTCTCGACTAACAGATCTGAATATTTTTATAATCATCGTCTGTCGTTTAGAAACATAAAAATAATAAAAATCAATAAAAAAGAAAAACAAATAGTTTTATTTAAATATTTAAAGAAAATTACAGAAGCCTGAAAATTTAAGATAATTTATGATTTAAGATTTCACTGAAATAAAATAAATAATAAATAATGAGTGAAATCTTTCTTCAAACTTTTAAATAACTTTATTGATGCAGGAATCATGAATCAAACCTGATGAATCATAAATAAAAACAGTTTTTTGTCCGTCTTCATGATTAATTATCTCCGTTAATTGTTTTGTCGTAAAAATAAACTGAGAAAAAAAACAAACATGAATTTGACATCAAAGCAAATTAAAACTTCCTGATGAATCGTTCAAAGTTCAAACTGATTCTTTTATTTGATTTTCTGAATTTTTGCTGCTGAAAACTTAAAATAAACTGAAACTGAATTTTTGAATAAAAATAAATGAAAAGTATTTATGGCAGAAACAAAAAGATTTCACAATAAAACGTGATCAAAAAATAAACAAATTAATATTAACATATGTTATTAAGTCTTTTTGTCTCATCTCATTTAAATTAAATATTTTTAGAATAATAATATTTTTCTTTAAAAATGAATTTAGATTTAATTTCACAGAAATCAGCAAAAACCAGCAAAGCATCACATTCATATAACATTTATATAACATTTAGAAAACCTAGAAGAAGTTTGTATTTTAAAATTACAACAAAACAGTTTAAATGTCTGAACACAGTCCAGGAAGAGCAGAGAGTTTCAGGCAGTAGTATTCGTAACACTAGCAGTAGTAGTAGCAGCCATTGTTGTACTTGAAGCTGCAGTGTAGTGCTCATAGTATTTAGTATTGGGAGCAGTAGTCGTTGTATCTGCTCTTCATGTGTAATCAGTAATACATATATAAACTATAAAAACACAGTGTACTAACGTGATGTACTTCACATGTACTAACATGTACTCCGTGTGTACCTCACGTGTACGTGTTTACTACGAGTGTCTGAGCTTGGATTTGACCTTTGACCTCGCAGACAGTGACTCCTGTCGATGCAGACTGTTCCTGAACGCCTCGCTGCTGCATTATTAACCACGAGCTGAGCGGATCAGCTGATCAGAGCGCTGGAGGTGATGGAGGAGGTGATGGAGGAGGCCGGCTGCTCCGCTCTTTGGCCCTCTGAGGTGATTAGATGTCACGCGATGGGCCGCCGCTGAAATACACTAAAGAAGAAGAAAAGGGACGAACGGGCCTCCTCATTGGCTGGAAGGGTGTTTGCAGTCTACTTTGATTGGCTGTACTGGTTCCTATGAGCACCATGGGCTAGGAGGAGGTGGAGGAGGAGGTGGAGGAGGTCAAACTGTTAAAACTCAGCAGGTTTTAGTGTTTATCCAGTGTTGACCCCTCCACCCTCCACCTCCACCCTCCTCCTGTTGGAGCTCTGCAGTTTGACAAACCATCTCCTCCTCTTCCTCTTTCACTTACCACCTCCCCCCATCTCCTCCTTATTTAGCCATCACTTCACCGCCTCCTTCCCCTCGCATGAGCAGACCCAGCAGCAGCTAATATCACTGACTAGTCCAGCAGCAGTCAGCCCAGCTCGGCGTCTGTCTTTCAGCCTTTTATTTCACCAAGCTCTCACCAACCACTAAAAGTCAGTCCCAGATTTACTCTTGTCCGGCGGCTTCTTGCTCGCTCACTCTCTCCTTTTCTCTTCTTAGCTTCCTCCGTCAGCGTCCTCTTCACTCTCTGCTCCTCTGCCATCGTGTCCATAGAAGCTGCTGACTGCTGGGCCTCTGTGGTACAAACTTCACACTCCCCCAGAAACTGAGCTAACAGCAGCTAACAGACTGAGCTAACATGAGCTAACAGCAGCTAACAGGCTGAGCTAACATGAGCTAACAGCAGCTAACAGACTGAGCTAACATGAGCTAACAGCAGCTCCAGCTGTCAGCAGTTTACTTCACTGTCCATCATAAACTCTGTAAATCACAGAGAGTTGAGGCGGAGCAGCCGGAGGACATCAGAGGGAAAACCAGGAAACATTTTCTCCATAAAATCTGATCCAGTTTCACCAGAATCAGTGAAATAGTTGGTGTGTGTGACTTAGTGCCGTAAAGCGTTACGTACTTCTCCCGACCCGGAGCCCAAAGTTACATAGTGTGAGAACAGACGTACGACTGACAGAGACACCGTTCACCTGATCACAGGTCACCTGATCACAGGTCACCTGATCACAGGTCAGCTGATCACAGGTCAGAGTGGATCAGCAGACGTCATATCATCAGAGGAAAGTTGAAGGTTTAGAGCATTAACAGGAAAACTTTGGCTGAGCAGACTTTGTGTAAAGAGGCAGGAAGAGTTCAGGAGGGAAGGTGAGACCGGATCTAAACTGTACGTCGACGGACAGACGGACAGGTCGGGCAGGTCGGATAGACAGACGGGGAGGAGGAAAGAGACAGAAACGAGACGAAAACATCAAGTCAGAGAGACGGGCGGTCAGTCAAACAGACACAGAGACAGACAGGTGTTTGAACCGAACAGACCGGTGGGAAAAGAGAGGAAGTGGAAGAGGCAGGCGGGCGGACAAACTGCCAGAGAGTTAGACAAACAAACCCAGAGACGTCCGAGTGAAACCGGAACAGCCCAACGTTCAAACGCTCCGATTCATCCAGACTAAGAATAATCCGGTTTGTCCAAACGTACGTCGACACGAGGTCACGTCCTCTTAAAACACCAGGAAGACGTCACAGTCCTGGAAAACCTTGAAAATAGCCTTGTTTTTAACAGCTTCAAAAGTCCTTGAAATTCACTGTCTGATATTTGACCACGTTTTGTCTCCAGGTCATTACAATTAAATCTCTCGTTTCTTCACTGCCGTGACGAGCTCGTTATATTCGAGGCAGGTCCAATGATCGATGGTTGATGATGATGAGGATGTTTGTCTGCAGGTGTCCTGCAGACGATCTGTGTTCTCCAGGCACGTCACCATGGAGACGTCAAACCACGCGCGCCTCATCGATCTGCAACTCAGAAACAATAATCCCGATCAGCTGATCGTGTATTTTTATTGGCCGATAATCAGCCGATTGATATGGACATCGGACTTAGTGGAGCACAAAATGCATCATGGGAGTCGTAGTCTCTCAAAGTTTTTATGTCCACGGGCCTCTTGAACCTTTTTACCAATAAACTGATATATTGTATATTAATGATTATCTTATACCCGTTTGCCTGTTTGGTTTGGGGCCGCTGTTAGCTCATGTTAGCTCAGTTTGTTAGCCGGACTGTGAGCTCAGAGCACCGAGGGAGTGTTAGTGTTTGAAGAAGAAGAAGAAGAAGAAGAGGACGCTGACGGAGGAAGCTAAGAAGAGAAAGGAGATGTGTGGCTGTCCACATTTCCCGCAGTGGGATTACACTCTGGAACTGGAGGGTCGTGTCGGCACCTTTTGTCAGCCTGTGTCTCTGACCTTTGACCTCCTGCTTGTAAAGCCGGAGACCTGGAGGTTGAAGCTTCAGAGGTGACGCAGATTAGACGAGAACAAAACAGGACAAACCAAAGAAGAGAGGAGGATGAATCACTTCCTTCCTCTCTTAAATGAAGTCGGTTACTCGACGCGGTAGCAGCTAATCGGACGAGCTGGTTTCCACCTTCAAATTCAGCCCCTACGTCACCTCTGAACCCGAGCAGCTCTGCTCGAGGCTCAGATGGAGAAAGCGAGTGTCAGACTTTACTGTACATCTGGAAAGAGCGGATGGAGAGGAAGGAAGCATGAAAGGAAGCGAGGAAGGAAGGAAGGTGCAGCAGAAACGGTGCATAGATAATCGAGCGTGAAGCCACGAGGTGAGGATGAAGAGCGGGTCGGGGCCGCCCCTTCCTCCTCCTCGGCTTTCCATTCTGGTTCCATGTGTGGAAAAAAGCAGGGGGATGGGATGGAGGGAGGAGGCGTCGAGGGCGGCCCTCTGACCGACATCACAGCTGCGGGGAAGTTAGGAGGCGAGGAGGCGGGACCGGGGCGGAGTCGGCGAGGAAACTGGCACCTCGGCGAACCACTCAGGCGTCGGCGCTCGAAACCGAACGTAAGATTGAGATAATTCTAATTAGAAGTGACTCTGCGTGCCAGTGATCCATGCAGACTATTAGTGTTGTCACGAAACGCTGCGGCTGCTACTGAGCATGCTCAGTACACCGCTGTGCTGTTTGGCGAAGGGAAGGTCACTTAGCCCGGGCGTGCAGCAGCGAGCGCTCCCTCAGCACGCTCGGGGTTGCCTGGATTCTGCACGCGATCTTCACCGGGGGGCGGGGTGGGAGCGAGCGCCGGGTCAGGGCGCCGTTTTTTTTTTTTTTTTTCTGCTCACTTCCTGCGCTGTTTGTTTGGAAATACTGCAGCACAGTTTTGCTGCATTTGGCTTCGACCGGAGCTCATGCCCCCCAAAAAAAGGAAGAAAGGCCACGGAGGGTTCAGGGCCGCCATCGACCCGCCGCCCCGCCGACTGAACCGAAACAAATGTACAAAATAAAAGCTCCGGCGGCGACTGAAAGCGGCTCCAAGTGCACGTTTAACCTTTCAGATTTAAGAAACTCACCGTTCTTTGACGCCGCACTCGACCTTTAAACTTTTCACCTGAACATTAATGTGAAAGAAACAGGAAGTAGCTCTTTTAAGTGACTTTGACCTTTCAAAGTTAAAGATTAAAGATCTTAATAAGTTAATTTAAGTTTTATTTAAAGCGCCTGAGGCGTAATCCTCCAAATTAAAGCAGATTTGAGGGTTTAAATTCAGATTTAAAGAATCCTGAAGCCGTTTGCACATTTGGAGATTAGTCGGCCAAAGTTTAAAACCAGGAAACATCATAATATATAAATATACAATAATATGATCTGAAACAAAATCTGTTTAAATTTATATTTATTGATTTCTACGTTTTTTATTTATTTCATCGTTTACACCAAAATCTGCATCAGTGCAGCTAATACATAAATATATATATTACATAATGTTTGCAGTGTTTTAAATATATTTATACACATTTCTGCATAAACATCCAAATATATTATTTTCTACGTACAAATGTTTCTGTCTCGTTTTAAAGCCAGTTTTTTTTTTTTCAACTAAAGACAAAAATATAATTTCTGTTTGTTTTATGAAAAACTGATTTTCATCTCAGACAGAAGCTCAGTGCTGACACAAACTGTTAAATTGTTTCGTAAAATGAGTCAAAATGCAGGAAAATTAAAAAAAACGACCTAAAATCAGGATTTATAATTCTGTTTCTGTAACGTTTACGTAACGTTTACATAACGTTAACGTAACGAGCCGCACGTTTGATTGATCATTTTACAGAAATATGAATGTAATGTAGTTTTTCTGTAGATTAATGAGAAGTGACTGTAATTTGTAATGACTGACAGAAATAAACAGTTTGGATGTCACATGACGAACAGTCTGTTACCTGTGATGATGTGAACACAATGTAAACATGCGTATTTGGACAGGTACACCTGGACATCGCTATGATTTCAATAAAAACACGTCATCATTGATCACGTGTCAGAAGCTGTTTTCTAATTAATGATTAATTAAACCACCCTGCGACCATTCGGGACGCGTCTTTAAAGAGTTCCCGTCAGTCATACACAACATGGAGATTACGTGATGTGACAGCAGCTGCTAACATCTGTCTGCGTGATGATGATGATGATGATGATGACGGTTACAGATCATCTTGTTTTTGGTTAAACTGAGATTATTTCATTGACTCAAACCGTCACGGAGACTCTGAAACTGGATCTCAAACTTACATTTGCTCCAAATATTAAAACTAATAAATCATCCAATAAAAAGAATTTTAACTTCACTGATCAGAAGAATTCAGTCTGTGACATTTAGAGCTTCATTCATCAGGACATGAAGCTTTAACAAACTGTTCAAACCATCTGGATGAAAAGACACAAAAAATCAGTTTTTATTTGATTTCATTTCTTCATAAAACAACAAAGACAAAAAAACAAAGCATGAATCAGCGTTTGTGTCTGCTGGCGATGACTCAGCGGCGTTCTCTGCCGAGACAGATTAACAAACAAATTACAGCGATAACGAGATCGAAGGGCTCGAGTTCACGAATCATCCCGAGCAGCAGAAACACTAAAAAACTGCTGAAAACTAAACTACAGATTTTCTCTGAATTCTCGACTCATCGTGGTTTTAAACATCAACACGTTTGAATGCAGAGAATCTTTAAGAAATAAGAACATGAAGCTGAATGATGTTGGTAAAATCTGGATGGTTTGAAGGTGAATAAAATAATAACGTGACTCATTAAAGATAAAAGTCAGAGAAATCAAATGACACTGAGCTGTTTGTTTCAAACAGTCGGAGCAGGAGCGACTCACGAAGACTTTCTTCAAGTTTCAATGATAAAAATTAAAAAATGAACATCGTATTTATTCTATGTTCAGATCATGTAAACCTGTTAAACAAATCATTTAATGACAAGAACAGATTTTGGTTTCCTCGCTGTCCCGGCGCTCCTCCACCCGTCATCGCGGTCGGAGCTCTGCAGGATTAGCTGAGTGGAAGTCGGTGTAATGACCTGTGAAGGACTTTGTTTAGCGGCGCGGGGGTCAGCGCCCCCTCGAGCAGTCGCCCTTAAAACTTCAGCTCTGCGGCAGATTAGACGGCTCTTAACACCGAGAGGCTCAAGAGGACGAATAAAAATAAACCAACGTGGTCGCACAGAAACGGCGTCTTACTCGGCGCAACCACAAAGTTTCTGAGCGTCGTTATCTCATCAGTTTTACTGAATCCCAAATCATCCGAGAAGTTTTCTCATCACGAAGGCCGAGCTTCAGCCTGCTGGACTGAGTCTACGTCCAGGTTTTAGACAGTCTGCAGGACGTCTCAGAGACTACGTCCAGGTTTTAGACAGTCTGCAGGACGTCACAGAGACTACGTCCAGGTTTTAGACAGTCTGTGAGGACGTCTCAGAGACTACGTCCAGGTTTTAGACAGTCTGCGGGATGTCTCAGAGACTACGTCCAGGTTTTAGACAGTCTGCAGGACGTCACAGAGACTACGTCCAGGTTTTAGACAGTCTGTGAGGACGTCACAGAGACTACGTCCAGGTTTTAGACAGTCTGCAGGACGTCACAGAGACTACGTCCAGGTTTTATACAGTCTGCAGGACGTCTCAGAGACTACGTCCAGGTTTTAGACAGTCTGCGGGGACGTCACAGAGACTACGTCCAGGTTTTAGACAGTCTGCGAGGACGTCACAGAGACTACGTCCAGGTTTTAGACAGTCTGCGGGGACGTCTCAGAGACTACGTCCAGGTTTTAGACAGTCTGCGGGGACGTCACAGAGACTACGTCCAGGTTTTAGACAGTCTGCGGGGACGTCACAGAGACTACGTCCAGGTTTTAGACAGTCTGCGGAGACGTCTCAGAGACTACGTCCAGGTTTTAGACAGTCTGCGGGGACGTCACAGAGACTATGTCCAGGTTTTAGACCTGGAACCTGGACGGGGTTCTCCGTGAGTCTTTGTGGTGTCTTCATAGTTTTTCTGATTTGTCTCGGCTCAGCTGAGCGTGGCAGAAAGGCGACGTTCAGAGTAAACGCGGTTTGAAACCACGTCTCACTCCTTAAACACACGAGCGTGGTCGGATCCGTCATCACGACCCCGGAGACCTGACGATGACTCCAAACGTAACGTGACGTCTGCGGTGATGAAATAAGCTGGATGTGCTCGACATGGGGACGATGTGAAGCCAGAGAACGAGACGGACAGGACAACTCAATCCTCAGACTCAGTCTGAGCTGTCTGAAGACGTCAAATCAAACATGGTGAATGTTCACGGAGGGTTTCCAAACATCATCGACCAATCACGAGACACATTCTTATTTTCTGTTTGCCCGTTATGTCGATTATTAAATGTTTTAATTTAGTTTGCAGGACGTGAACTCATTTATGAACACTGAGTTAACCACGTTAATTAAACCACCGGAAGATCATTAACAAACTGACTAATTACAGTTAATGGACATCTTAATTATAACATTACAGAATATTACCTTTATCTGTGACCGGCGTCTGTAATGGATGTTAAACATTATAAAACATGCAGTCATGTTTGAACTTTTTCTACATCACACGCTCACCCTGCCGGACCAGACGTGGTCCAGATTAAGCCCGAAGCCTCCATAGGGGACTGAGGCCTGAAGGCCTTTGTGGCTCAGCCAGCCGTGACCGTCCGACTGCGAGGAAGCGGTGGAGACGATGTCTGCAGGCACGTTTTGATCTCTCAAACGTCTCTGTGAAGCACTACGGGCGGAAACACCTGACGGGGTGGCAGACAAAGGAGTCAGTGTTTAGGGGGTCACAAGGAGGATGGCACCCGGTCTGAGGCCAAATGTGGCCGACGGCAGCAGCCATTCTTATCACTGAGTCTGTCTCGTGAAGACCAAACTGTGAGCTCAGCGTCTTGACATCTACGTAAACTCAGAGTCAGACAGGCAGGAGTCACGGAGACGGATACCGGACGGGCAGCGAGACGTAAAGATGACTGACACTTGAAGACACCGTGACGTGTCACCGAACAAAAAGCACAGGTGTGTTTAAAAAACTGAACGTCGCCGCTTCAGTTTCAGGTTCTTCGTCTCGTTCATGCTGGTTCTCCGTAACGCTGTCACGATTCACTGGGAAACCTGAACACAACCGTGTTTTTACTAACACCTGTGATTTTCCTGCTACGACAAGTCAAATGGGCTGCTGGGAAATATTACCTGTTCACTGACACAACAGGTCTTCACAGACTCATGCAAACATTAAGACCCAAGACCGTCCTGGGATCTGTCCGTGTCCGTTACAGTTACCTGGTCTAACAGCATTTGTAAGAGGAGAAAACTGTTTATTTCCGTTAACGTGACAGTCAGCCGTCCGAAATAAGAAGTTATAACAGAAACTGTGTTTTACCATCACGGTTACGGAGAAGAAGGTAGCTAACGTTACTTCAACAAAAACAATGCTAACTTTTTAACCCTCCGGACATAAAAAAACTAATTACTGTCTTTAATTTGATACCAACTATGTGACTTTGCAACTTCCCAGCAGAGTTTGAGTCGACGTTCAGATCCAGGTGTTACGTGGAGCAGTCAACGCGATCCGTCCAAGCTGCCGACTCTTCGGTGAGCCGTCCCCAGAAAACAGCCTCAGCCTGGGCCGCGAGAACCACGTAAGTCGCTCTGTTCATCAACGTAATTACACAAAAATACATAACAAACAGTAACGTGGTCGTAGTGAGAACATTTAACGGATTTACGTAAGAAGTCACCGTGACCCCGACGGGAGGAGTTTTCTCCTGATGAATAAAAGCTGTGGTCACGTGGAAGTTGTTCCTGTTCAGACGGTTCAATGAGAGGATTTGAGGCATTTTTGACGATTTCAGTTTGTTCAGCAGCTTCAACTCTGGCTGAACTTTAAAGTCTCTTTAAGCTAGCTGTTAAATTTGTGAGGAGGTCAAAGATGTCGTGACCTCTGAACCCAAGCACCTTAAAATGGACCTTTTAAACGGCTTTGTGTTGTTTTCTGCGGCTCAGTGAAACTCAGAGACGAGTCAGTAACTTTTTAAAGTATTCAGGAAAACTGTTGATTTGAACTTCAGAATTTATTCACAATCTGCTTTTCCCCCTGGTGTCCAGCTCAGCTTCAACTCTGAGTTTATTATGGACAGAACCGGGCTCAGCAGCCGGACCCAGCAAGAAAACCACCTCGATAGGCTGCTGTGTTCACTGTTAGACTGGACTCTGCCGGTTCAGAGGTTCTGTTGCTGTGTTCACTGTTAGACTGGACCCTGCTGGTTCAGAGGTTCTGTTGCTGTGTTCACTGTTAGACTGGACTCTGCCGGTTCAGAGGTTCTGTTGCTGTGTTCACTGTTAGACTGGACACTGCTGGTTCAGAGGTTCTGTTGCTGTGTTCACTGTTAGACTGGACCCTGCTGGTTCAGAGGTTCTGTTGCTGTGTTCACTGTTAGACTGGACCCTGCTGGTTCAGAGGTTCTGTTGCTGTGTTCACTGTTAGACTGGACCCTGCTGGTTCAGAGGTTCTGCTGCTGTGGTCACTGTTAGACTGGACCCTGCTGGTTCAGAGGTTCTGCTGCTGTGGTCACTGTTAGACTGGACACTGCTGGTCTAGATGAATTCTCTTCTCGTCTCGATGTATCTGAGTTATGGGGTTGTGACTGCCTTCTTCAGCTGTACTCGTCCTGTTCTGTGGTTACAGCAACTACAAAGGATCTGTTAGCCTTAGCCTCTTAGCATAGCACCGTGTATGTAGGCGTCAAATACATATTTAAGATCCTTTTTCCAGGATTAAAAAAAAAGTCAGCTGGAAACATTTAAGCAACTTTAGGTTGATTCATGTACTCGAGTATTTACTCTGATTACATTACTTCTGATCAAAAACGAGCAAGAGGACAACTTTGCTAACAGCCAATCATCAACCAGCTCACCAGCAGCAGACATAAATAATTAAATTGACTTAATGAGATAATTTAGTTAACGTTAGCTTGATTGGCTACAGCTAGCTTATGATGATTAATCAATGAAAAATCAACGATGATGATTTGAAATAAAAATCTGTCGGAGAGTTGCGTGTTGAATAATGAATCCAGAATTATTCATTTAAAGACAGAATTTATATTTCATGTCTCATTTGTTCAGTTTGTCGTGTAACGACTCAGCAGCGATACGTGAAGTTTTGGCGTTAGAAGCATCCTGTTTCCTTCAGGTACATGAACATGAACAACAAACGAGGCGGACGCGTCCACCGAATCTCTTACGTAGATAAATGGCGTCCGCTGGCGCTTCAGGCGCTCTGAGTGAAACCATCCACGATACAGACCGCTGGATCGTTCCTTCAGGGGACGGGCCGGTCCAAACGCTCAGTCCGTCACTTACAGACCCGCGGGGCGGCAGCTTCACCAGCTCAGAACCTTGTGTAACATGTTAAACTGTATTTATGGATTTTACACGGATAGTTTTCTGTAAGTCTTCATCTGTATTATACTTTATTACTGACTCTACTTTAGAGAGAGAAGGAGCCGTGTTCATGTGTTTTAGTTCAGCCGAGCAGTAATCACATTACTCTCAGGAGGCCGTTAATCACGGGACTCGAGTGGACTTTAATCATTTATCTCTGATTTTTGAACTGTTAGAGAAAACGTGAAGATGTTGAGCGTCATTATGTGTTACTACAGTCTGTGTGAGCTGTGAATGAAAAGCTGGACCTCCCTCTGCTCACCAAGGTTTCCAGCTCCTCGGGCATCAGGAGGTGTTCCAGGTCCGGGCCCTGGGAGGAACAGCGACTCGACTGCGAGCCGAGCGGATGTCTGAGCTCCTCAGCCGGTCTCTGAAGACACGTGACCAAAGGTGGGTCAGAACCAGTGACAGTACACAGAACGGACAGAGCAGAGTGATGTCACCTGTAGCTTCCTGAGGCGCCATGTTGGACGTGCGGCTCCGCCTCCCAGTTAAATATCAGCATCAGTGCTGGACCTGAGGCTCCGTGACAGCACTCACCTGTCATCAGGTGTCACAGAGAGAGCTCAGTGCCATGAAGCAGGAAACAACTACACGACGCTGTAAACAAACGATATGACGCTGTAAACAAACGATATGACGCTGTAAACAAACAATATGACGCTGTAAACAAACAATATGACGCTGTAAACAAACGATATGATGCTGTAAACAAACGATATGACGCTGTAAACAAACGATATGACGCTGTAAACAAACAATACGCTGTAAACAAACGATATGATGCTGTAAACAAACGATATGACGCTGTAAACAAACGATATGACGCTGTAAACAAACAATATGACGCTGTAAACAAACAATATGACGCTGTAAACAAACAATATGACGCTGTAAACAAACAATATGACGCTGTAAACAAACAATATGACGCTGTAAACAAACGATTCTGAATAAACTGACACACTTTCGGTTTAGTTGTGAAGCGGCTGCTGTCCAGTAAGTTTAACTGGTCTGAGACCAGTATGTGGTGGATATGACATCACTGGATACATGCCCGCCCCTTGCTCTTAGCCCCGCCCCTCTGGACCGCCTCAGCTGCCAAAACAAGCGCGCCCACTGAAACCTACGCTGACCTAAATACTACAGACTCTTAAAGCTGCAGAGACGCGACAGACAGACTGTTAATATTTATTTATTTTTATTTTACATTTTGTGTAAAATAAAAATAAATAAATTACCTGATGTGATCGTTAATATATTGATTCATTACTGATTGATTTCAGCTTTAATTTCTCATTAAAATGTCACATTAAGTTGAATTAATATAACTTTATAATTTATATTATTTTAAATAATTAAAGACTCAGTGGCTTCACGTCATCACTCAGGTGTTTGACATAAAGTTTGTTAATGAACGATTAAACGTTAATAAAAACATTTAAAAAGGTCGATAAACATAAAAATGAATTTCAACAGAGAAATAAAAATGTTGATAAAACAGCTGATTAAATAACGTTCAGGAGCCATTAATAATAAAATATTAAAATGAATTTATAAAATCACTTCCTTTAAGAGTTCATTAATAACGAATATTCAAAGTTAAATCAACGTTATTTAAAATGTTAAATTCACTCGATAAATCAACATTTATTAAAGTCAAAGTATCAAACATTTAATTTAACTCACTTCTGTATCTTATTTATTATATTATAAATGTCGATATTTTTCTTTTTCAGTTCAGGATGTTAATTATTATTTTATGTTTTTAACAGAAACATGGATGGATGAAAAATTTCAGCTCAGCTCGTAAAAAAATCAAAATCACTAACGAGCTCAGTTAATCAAAGAAAATCAAAGAAAATCAAAAATCGAGAAAATAACTCAGTTTAACAAATATCAGAAGAAAAAAACAAAATTTCACCCACGGGCCTCCGTCAGACCTGTGACGCGTGTTTAACGTGTTCATAACGTGTTCATAACGTGTTCAAAACGTTTCCTCTGCACATCATCATCAGGGACAAACTTTCAGGTTATTTCATGTTTTTAATCAAGTTTAGCTCTGAAAATAAAAACAGACGGCAACAGAAACAGACGGTACAGACTTCATACAGACAGCAAGAGTGCAAAAAATAAAACCAAAATACATTTTATTTATTTTTTATTTATTTTTTACAAAAACAAAAATGTTAAAAAGTGACAAAAAACAAAACAAACAAACTGTTTGTGCTTTTATTTTGAAAATAACATTTTTTAAATAAATGTTTACCAGCATGTAGAACCATAGTGTGTGTGTGTGTGTGTGTGTGTGTGTGTGTTTTGCAGCTTCTGGTCAAATCAAATGAAAAAGTTTTTTTTATTTTGCAGTAAAAAAGCTGAAAATCTTGAAAATCTTTGAGTTTCCTGTCAGCAGGATTCACGTTTGTCGCCGTCGATCGTGGACGTCTTTATTTTTATGATCGTGTTCTGCTGCATCATCTTCGCTGCTGTTTTGCAAAGGCAACATTTCTTTGATCTGATGGAGTTGCAGAGCTCAGACTGACCTGATCCGAGGACGGGCCGCGCTCGATAACTCAAATAAAAAGACGTAAACAGGAAGAGGTCCACCGTCTTTGATTCTGCTTTCTTGTGCTGATCAGTAAAACTTTGAAAGTTCATATTTTTACCTCCGAGCTCCCAAACTGTTTGACAGTGGCCGGTCGAGTCACGTGATTATTCCACAAAATTATTTTTATTAGACAAAACAAATAAATTCCTGTCGGCTGAACGACGAGCTGCCGTGAAAAGACGCGAAGCTTCGATTCAGTTTGTTCGAGTTTCTCTAAAATATCGCCACGTGAAATTTAAATATCGGTCTCACTTCCTGCTGAGATCAGCTGACTTTCAGACTTCCTGCAGTTTTTATTTCAAAAATCAAAGATTATTTTAGATAAATGTGTCAAACTGGATTTTTAGTTTGTTTTTCTTTTTGCAGCTCTTCTCTGTGAAGAGTAATCTCCATGACGACGGGAAGCAGGAGGAAGTCCATGAGATGCAGCTGAGAGCTCTGACGTGTCGTTTCATTAAACGGATTCAAAGACGCCGTCAGCTGATTCATGAACTCATTCATGAATTCATAAAATCCAATTTACAGTCAGCACATTTTTATTGTTGTTTTCAGTCTTTGTTTCACGTCGCCGCGCTCTCGTCCTGCTGAGTTTTAAAAAACATTTCAATTTAATATTTAAACTTCCTGCAGATTTTTTTTTTTTTTTTTTTAAAACATTTTTCATGTAAAAAAAAAAAAAAAAGTAGCTTTTTTACAATTTTGTTTTGTTTTTATTTTTCAGCTCCTCAAATAATCAGGATAATAATAATAATAATAATAATAATAATAATAATAATAATAATAATAATAATAATGTCCAATTAACGTCTCTGTAACAGGAAGTCAGACAAACTTTAACCAATCAGAAGCTTCAAATTAAACGATGTAATTAACTCAGTGACTGTAAAAAAACAAACAGATTTTTACAGTTTAATATGAATGAATATTCATGAGTTCATATTAATGCAGGAGGTTCCGTGTGGTTCCGTGTTTTTGGGTTTTCTGATCTGAAGTTTTCCACCTGACAGCTGTGTGCGTGCTGACGCAAGGCCTGATGGTTAATTGGAGCCGCTCGGTTCGTCTTCCCCCCCCCCGAAAAGAAACAAGAACAATAAAAACAAACGAAGGTTCCAGCATGGAGAGGCCTCCGAACTCTGCGAGCCGACCGGAGCGGAACCGAGCCCGAGGACAGGCCGCGGAGGACGGCTGCGACGGCGGCGCACATGCGCAGGAGGCTCTCTCTTTCACACACACTCACACACACACACACACACCAAAATGAACCAATAAAAACGTTTTTCCAGCTGCTGTTTTTGCATAATTTTTCGCGTGAAGAGTTCCGGTCCAGGAGCTCTGCACTGGTTCGGATCGCTCGGCTCTGACCTGAGATATGCTCGCTGAGGCTTCCTGACTGATTGTTTCTGCTCGTTAAGGCTTCACTTCTTCTCTGATTGTCTCAAAATTCATAAATAATTATTAACAATAACCTGCACGTGCTCGCTCGTTCACGCCGACCATAGATTTTAAATTACAATAAATACAAACCATAAATAAAAGACTCAAAGAAAGTTACTGAAAACCTTTGTACAGATATAAATAGCTGTAAATATATTTCCTGTTACCTTTGGCAAGTCCAGTCTGAGTCTGAGCCGGAGCAGCTCCGGGAGATTATGGCCCAAAGGAAACTTTCATTTTTTCTCTTTTGATATTTACCACTTTTTAATTTGCCCTTAAACGTCACGTCTCCGCGCGTCCTCGTCCCCGGAGCGGTGCAGGTGCCGGTGCCGGTCCGGTCAGTTTAGGAACGCGTTCGGGGTCACCCTCTTTTGATGGGACAGCACGCCGGGGAAGCCCGCGGACACGCCCGGGGAGAAGGCCGGCAGGGAGCTGTTTCTGAGCGAGTCCGACAGCAGAGACTGCGGGCCGCCGAAGCCCGGTGCGCCCTGCTGGAGATGCGGCGGTGGAGGCGGTGGCGCAGGAGGATGCGGCGGGCCTCCTCCTCCCGGCGGCCCCGGTGCCGACGCAGCGGCGTGTTGGGTCCCTGAGACAAAATACCCGGCAGTCTGACCGGACAGCAGCCCGACCGGCGACGTGCTCATCCCGTAACTGTTCGTCAAACCCAAACCCGCCGACCCGCCGAGGATGGAGCGCCCCAGGTCCCCGTTGCTCAGCTGCTCCACCGCGGGCAGCAGCGACCCGTAGCCGGCCGCCTGGTTCAGAAAGCCGGGTGAGGATCCGTTGTAGTGCGGGTGGTGGTGGTGGTGATGGTGCAGGGACAGAAACGGGGAGATCTGCCAGTACAGCGGGTTGTTCGCCCGCTCGTTAATCCCCAGGCCGAGCGGGGCGAAGCGCAGCCCGCGCTTCATCGCCAGCTTGCCCCGGGATGTGGCGGAGCGCCGGCGGAGCTTCCCGGTGGTCCCCCCGATGAACACGTCGTCGCTGCTCGGGTCCAGCATCCAGTAGTTCCCCTTCCCCGGGTCGTCGTAGTGCCTGGGCACCTTCACGAAGCACTTATTGAGGCTGAGGTTGTGCCGGATGGAGTTCTGCCAGCCCTGCTTGTGCTCCCGGTAGTACGGGAAGTTTTTCATGATGAACTCGTAGATGCCGTTCAGCGTCAGCCGCTTCTCGGGGCTCTGCCGGATGGCCATCATGATCAGCGCGTTGTAGCTGAACGGAGGCTTGTCATATTTCCCGTTTTTGCCGCTGCCGGTACCGTTAGTGTTCTGCTCCGGTGTGGCCTTAGCTCCGTCCCCTCCGCCGCCTCCCCCTCCCCCGCCCTCCTCCTCCTCATCCCCCTGCTCCTCCTTGCCCGGTTTCTCCGGGTCCAGGGACGCGGTGGCCGCGCAGTCCACCTCCGGCGGCTCCAGCGACTTCTCAGAGTCGGAGCCCGGGGAGGGAGAGAGCGTCCCGTGGATGCCGACCACCGCGGCGGCGGCGGCGGCTGCAGCTGCCACGGAGTCCGGTCTGTCGCACTTGGAGGGCAGCAGGAGGCTCTTGATGCTGAAGGAGGAGGACCGGTGCACGGTCGGAGGGTCCTTGACATCCTCCATGCCTGCTGGCCCAAAACGAGGAATAAATAATAAGAATAAAAAAAACAACAACAACAAAATCCGCGCTCGTCCGTCCGCCTCCGTGATCCCGACTGGAAACGAACAGAGAGAGAGGAGAGAGAGGAAGGAGGGTCAGGAGGAGAGATGCATGGAGGGAGAGAGAGAGGGAGGGAGCGAGGGAGAGAGAGAGAGGGAGGCGGATGAGGAGAAGTGAGTAATTAAAGGAGGCTCGCGCTCGGAGAGGAGGAGCTTGTCCAACTTGGTGCTGTCATCACAGACCCTCCGCTCGGCTCCTTCCGGAGACCTTTAACGTCTCCACCGCGAGCCCGCCGCCGTCTACTCCTCTAATCTCTCCTCTCCTCTGCTCCTTCAACTAAACTCTGTGCCGTGCGTCACGCACATGCCCTCCTCTCCGTGCGTAAAGGCGCACGCTTGTCTGAGGAGTGTGTGTGTGTGTGTGTGTGTGTGCGTAAAGGCGCACGCGGTGTTTTCTCAGCGGGGCTGTTAATAGTTTGAGTTCATGTCGGCAAACATAGCGCGTGCACGAGACCGTGCGCGCGTGCCAGGAGGAGGCGAAGCACCGAGCGCGTCTCTATTGTCTCCAAATTAAAACCATTGTGCCGGACAGGGAGCGCGCGCAGAGCTCACCGGGACCAGGGCGCCTCCTGTCGGCCGCAGGCGGAACTGCAGCTCAAAGAACTCCAAAGTTTTCTGGATCAACTCGACACACACACACACACACACACACACACACACACAGACTGTCAATTAATGAATTCAAAGTGGAATAAAAAAAATCCAAACATTTCTGAGGCAGCAACACTTCACTGTCAATATATAAATATATATGTCTACAGTGTGTACACACACACACACAGGATATACTGTGTGTGTGTACAGTACAGTGTATATAAATATAGAAACTATTTTCTTTCTGAAATTAAAAGTTAAAAGTCGTGTTTGTTAAAATATAAAGAAAACAACATTATTATTCTTATTTCATGTTTTATTTAAAATAAGAGAGTGTGTGTGTGTGTGTGTGTGTGTGTGTGTGTGTTGCTGTTGTTGTACATTATACTGAGACGTGTTCGTAAACATTACAAACAGCTCTGTGCAGTTTAACGCGACTGTAAACTACGAGCTCATTAATAAATATAAATGTGTATATATGATGACAGGTGAATATTTAATTATCAAAGAAATCAAAGATTTAATGTTTATTCATATTTTCTTCATCAACATTTTTAACTTCATTAATCGTGTGTGTGTGTGTGTGTGTGTGTGTGTGTGTGAGACGTTTTTCACATTATCAAATATTTCAACATTATTAAAAAAAGAATGAGTGGCATCATCACAGCAAACTGTTTGAATATTGTTTCCTGTTATAATAAATGTGGCAGCGTCATAACACGAGAACTTCACAACCAGAAAGTACGAGTTCATGTTTTACTGTGTTAAAACACTTTCACAACAAGATAAATGATGTTTCTCATATTTAAATAATAAACCATGACAAATACTGACATCAAATCATATCTCATAAAGTTCTCTGTTGTAATAATGTGAAAATGAACGTGACCCTCGTTATGACGAGAGACTGATCTGTTTTAATCTTTGCAGTTTGGCAGCACGAGGCTCCCGTAGCTGAAACACATTCATTCACTGATCTGCAGCGTTTCCGAGCGTTGGAGCCGATCAGGCCGCGCGGTGGAGTCTGTCATCGACTTATTAATAAACACTTTAACTCAATAATCCCGGAGCTTTCTGCTCCCTGCTGCTCATCCAACCTGTCTGTGACTTCATTTACAACGTCACTTTGAGCAGATGATTTTAATCATTCTGTGATTTCATGATTTCATGATTTCATTTACAAAAACAGGATTCTGATTCTGATGATTTCAATTGTTCGATGATTTTATGATGCGTTCACTGACACTGAGCTGTGATCACTGTTTGTTTACACTCACTTCAGATTTTGTATGAAAACAGAGCTGAAATCCAGATTACACACACACACACACACTCACACTCACACACACTCACACACACTCCTCCAATCTGCTGTGTTAAATCTGTGCTGTGTTTTGGTGCCAGATGGTGTTTCTGTTTAACTGGATCTGAACCACGACAGAGAGTTTGGGCTGCGTTCACAACACACACACACACACACACACTCACACACACACACACACACACACACACACACTCACACACACACTCACACACACACACACACACACACTCACACACACACACACACACACACACTCACACACTCTCTCTGGCGCTTCCTGCCTGCAGCCACAGAGGTTGAAGTTTGGTCTATCTGGAAAGTATTGTGTATTATGTCGTAACTTCTGGAATGATTTGGGACGTTATAAATAAAGTTGATCAAAGAATAAAGACACTGAAACTTTTAATGAATCAGAAAAACTGCTGCAGTGAGTCAGAAGCAGTTTTGGGTCAGTCGGACAGTCGGCGGTGTCGGTGGTGTCAGTTCGCCACCAGCTGCACAGATTACAGAACTGTTGTGAAAACAGCACGGGCATTCATGGGCAGCTTGTAAGAGTTAGATTATCATGAGCCTGATCTCACCAAACATGAACTTGGCTGACTCCTCGTTCACTCGCCGCTAACATGAGCTCTCCGTTAAGGACGGGGACAGAAACCTGATGTAACCTTCCTCTCACGGAGCCTCTGAAACTTCAGGACCCACCGCTTAAGTTACAGTTAAGTTAAGTTACTTAAGTTAAAGCTCTGACTGATTTCCTCCCACCTGAAGGAAGAAGGTTTAAAGCTGCAGCTGCTCTCCTTTTCAAACCACCAGACACAAAACTCACTGATTACTGGACAGAACCACAACTTTGGCTGCTGTGTTCACTGTTAGACTGGACCCTGCCGGTTCAGAGGTTCTGTTGCTGTGTTCGCTGTTAGATTGGACCCTGCCGGTTCAGAGGTTCTGTTACTGTGTTCACTGTTAGACTGGACACTGCTGGTTCAGAGGTTCTGCTGCTGTGGTCACTGTTAGACTGGACACTGCTGGTTCAGAGGTTCTGTTACTGTGTTCACTGTTAGACTGGACACTGCTGGTTCAGAGGTTCTGTTGCTGTGTTCACTGTTAGACTGGACACTGCTGGTTCAGAGGTTCTGTTACTGTGTTCACTGTTAGACTGGACCCTGCTGGTTCAGAGGTTCTGCTGCTGTGTTCACTGTTAGACTGGACACTTCTGGTTCAGAGGTTCTGTTACTGTGTTCACTGTTAGACTGGACACTGCTGGTTCAGAGGTTCTGCTGCTGTGGTCACTGTTAGACTGGACACTGCCGGTTCAGAGGTTCTGCTGCTGTGTTCACTGTTAGACTGGACACTTCTGGTTCAGAGGTTCTGTTACTGTGTTCACTGTTAGACTGGACACTGCTGGTTCAGAGGTTCTGTTCGGTGTAAATAACACTAGCTGCTATGTATGGCGTTGCTCTTTGCTAAATGAGGAATTAAACATGATTCTGTTTCCTGTTCCATAGTTTTTATTTTCACCAACCCAGAGATGAAGACAAACCAATGTTTTGATGAGTTTGCCTTAGTGAATCATTAATCATCATATGAAATAATGATGTCACAACCACCCACGCACATACCATATATCAGGGGCTACACATGTAAGAGGAGCTCATGGGAAGCAGCAGGCATTAACACTGACAGGATTACATGTTGAATTCCCACTGAGACCAGCTGCTCCTTAAAGTGTTTCAACCAACAAACTGCACGCATCATGTTTGACAGGACGTCTGCAAGAAAGATAATCTTTGATATTCATTTAATTCTATTATTTTTGATTTTTGAACAGGGTTAGGTGGCGCTTAGCTCAGTCAGTGGACTTCAGCTGTCTCTATCTAATAAAGCTTGGAAAGTCCAAAAAAAAAAAAAACTCGACACTTTTCAAGTTGTTCACCCCGGTGATGATCCAAATAGTTGTAGTTCTCAGTCACAAACTACATGAGTTTTGATATTTATTTTTTTTCATTATTTATCATTAAACATTTTTCTGGAGGTTTATTTACGGAGGTTTTCTGTGCGATCATAAAATCATGGAAAGCTCTGAAGTGTTCACCTGCTCAGTGATTCGTTGGTTTCCTGAACCATGTCAGATAATTCATCAATAGTTATGATGGGAACTGACAGTCTGTGTTTCAGTATGAAGGATCAGCAAACGCTGTTTTTCAAGCATGAGCTGCCTCAGACTCCTCTGCCGTACATTTGACCTCGGTGGCGGGTCTTTGATTGACCCCTGTCATCGCAGTTCTCGAAGGTTTGCGCGGTCGTAGCCGCGGCTGTCATCGCCGGCTGCATTTCCAGGATCACGGACACTCTCGCTGGATGTTTGACAACCTGTTTTTTTTCATTGTTTCGGTTACCTACGCCAGTCTGTCATCCGCCCATCGTCAAACAGACTGTGACAGATAAGACAGCGTCGTCTGCAAACAGTCGCATATTTTGCTTATCGGGTCTGACGTTATCCAGCTCCACATGGTTTAAAGTTTGTTTTCAGAGGAGGAAGATGAGGAGGAGGACGAAGGAGTCTCAGTGGAGAAATGAGAACAGTGGACGGGAACTTACTTCCTGTCAAAACATGTTAGGAGGCGAGGCGGACTTACTGTACCGCAGTAACTCCCTCTGGAGAGTACTGTGTAGGGAGGGAGATGGGTTCTGGTCCTCCATGTTGGCGATATTATTACAGGCTGAGCCGTTACACCGAGAGACGCCAAACTAAATCAGGCTGACTCGCCAGCAGCTTCGGGGTCATCCAGAGTTTACTGCTATTAATAGCAGCGAGCGTTGGACTAGAAACACACACACACACACACGTCGCTCCTCCCATAACATGACACACATTTACATACATGTAACCCCCTGCCAGGCTTTTCCCACACACAACATGTACACACTCGTCACTGAGAGAATGAGGAGGAGGAGGAGGAGGAAGGAGAGTCTTGTTGGCACGGCGACAGAGTGCCCGTGTTGCCACGAGGCAGAGAGACAGTAAAGCGTCCGTTACAAATCAAAACATTTGGTTGATTCATTCAGGGTTGTTTTTCTTTCTCCGTCCTCCTCCTGCTCCTCCCCTCAGTCCTCCTCCTCCTCCTCCTCCTCCTCCTCCTCCTCCTCCTCCCCTCTGTTTGGGATGCTAACACACTGACCTACATTAACAACACGGTGATGAAATCGGGCTCGTGAGGGTTTGTTTTCTTCATGGACGTTTGCACGTGTCTGCGTCAGAGTTTAGTTTTTATTTTTATTTCAGTGAACTCAAATATTTTTTCACACCTAGTTTCAGTGTTTAAGTTTAGTTTTAGTGAACTATAATAACCCGTCTGCATGCATGTGCGTGCTTATGGAGCATCATGTGGATCATTCTCTCTCTCTCTCTCTCTCTCTCTCTCTCTCTCTCTCTCTCTCTCTCTCTCTCTCTCTCTCTCAATGTAAAGCAGTTCGATAACCCTTAGAGTCCGCATAAACGGGGCCTGAGGTCTTATTGTTCTGTCAATCATTATCTCTCTTACACCTTTTCTTTGGATATTACTAACTACACTTCTTCCCTGGAGTTTCTGTGCTTTCTCGTCCAGCAGGTTCTCATGGATCGTGGCTGCCGCCGTGGTCTGCTGCTGACGTCCACCATATTTAGCATTACATGCCATATATAGTCATTATTGCTACCATCTCCACTACAGCTTTGTTGGTTAATGACTTATTGCTGCTGTGCATCTGTGTCTCTATCTCAGGTTCCACTGCTGCTGTAATCATTCTATCATTCATTGTAATTGTACGACATGTTTGTGTTGATTGTTCTGTACATGTGACATCCATTGCACGTCTGTCCGTCCTGGGAGAGGGATCCCTCCTCTGTGGCTCTTCCTGAGGTTTCTTCCACATGTTTTCCCTGTTAAAGGTTTTTGTGGGCAAGTTTTTCCTCACTGGAACTGAGGGTCTAAGGACAGAGGGTGTCACTCCCTGTACAGACTGTGAAGCCTCTGAGGATAAATGTGTCTGTGACTTTGGGCTGTACAAATAAAATCTGATTTGATTTGATTTGATGTGGATCATCGGCAGGCTGCTGTACTCACTGCTGGTTCTGAGGTTGTGCTCGGTCCGGCCATGTTAACTGGAAAGTAGATGCTGAAACTAGCTCGTAGTGCTAGCTTCAGTGGTGACTGTGGACAGCGCTTTCTGTTCAAGAGACCCAGAGCCGTAGTCAGAACCATCCGGGCTGACCCGGTGTCAGCGTCTTTGTAGTCTGTTTATTTCGAACATGATAACGTGTTTCTGTTTTGGTTTCACACTGCTGAATGTTTCCTGCCCCGAGTGGGAACACACCATTTTAGGGCAAAGCTGCACGCTAAGCTTGTTTTAGTGCTTTTGAACAGGCGTCAACAAAACCTGGTTAAACTGGAGGTTTCCTTCAGGTTTGAATGGCTGCAGGACGTGTTGGTGCTGATGATGCTTCAGTCTGACCTGTCTGACAGAACACAGGCTCATTTTACTCTGTGTTTACACCTGTCGGTGCAACACAAGGTGTATTTTCACCACAGTGCTGACAAAATGTGGCTGACCTATAGTCAGTCCTGTACCTGAACACATCCTGTGTACACATACTGAAGTCTGATCCGCTAACGTGCTGCTCACCCTGTACAGCGTGTGTGAGCTCATATCAGAGACACCAAACTGTTCTGTTGTGTCTTATTTCCTCGCAGTGTCACGACACATATTTCACACCATGTGACCCGGTTAACGAAGTGGAACGCATCCACGCACGCCCTCCGTTAGCACCGTTAGCTCTGTTAGCACTGCTGGATGTTTACAAAATATGAACAAATTCTGAAGTTAAGCAGGAAGAAGTCCTCCATCCATCGCCGTTTAGACGAGGTCCTCCTGATGTTCTCGCCTCCGTCCGTCCTCCACTTGTTATGTAATCTGTTTCCTTTCATGTGTTCCTGATCGCGTTCACGTGTTCGGTTATCAGCAGGTGTTTCTGCCCTGCTGACTCTAGGTGTCCCTCATGAGCCGCCGTACAGACCGCTTTACAACCAAAGTAGATTAATGGGTCAGTTTAGTGAAGTTCATCCAGGGTTCACTTTACAGTTCAGACAGAGTTCAACCGAGCAGAGACGGAGGGGCGGAGGGAGCTGGGAGCGCTCTGCTGGAAGATACAGATACAGCCGACCATGAATACAGAACACAGATACACGTCAGTGTCCATAAGTCCCCATGTTAAAACTTCGTACTGAGGCTGAATTTTTATAAAACTCATCTGTTCAAATTATATTGAGGCTTTAAGTTATGCAGAATTAAGAGTGTGGACGCTTTGATTGACAGGTGGGTGTCATCACTGGTGGCTAGTTTGAGCAACCAGGCGTCACTCAGCCGCCTCAGGTCCGAGAGGAACAGCACACTGAGCTTCACAACGACTTTTGAGAAACCTGCAGGGACGTCACGGAGACTACATCCAGGTTTTAGACAGTCTGCGGGACGTCACGGAGACTATGTCCAGGTTTTAGACAGTCTGCGGGACGTCACAGAGACTACGTCCAGGTTTTAGACAGTCTGTGGGGACGTCACGGAGACTATGTCCAGGTTTTAGACAGTCTGCGGGACGTCACAGAGACTACGTCCAGGTTTTAGACAGTCTGCGGGACGTCACGGAGACTACGTCCAGGTTTTAGACAGTCTGTGGGGACGTCACGGAGTCCTGCCACAGTTTAAACCAGTGACCCTCCAGTTTCCAAAGTCCCGTCCATACAGACTGAGCTACAGCTGCCATCAAGCGATCGGTGTTCATTTAATTTCTCAGATTAGCTCTTGATTAACACTCAGTGAAATCTCATTGAAGCAATCAGGACTCAGTGAAACTGTTTTTCTGGTAATTACTGGTCAGAAACTCCAGCTGAACACTCGTGAAACACCGGAGCGCCCTCTGAAATATAGATTATGGATGCAGTAAATTATGCATCATAGTGTGATTGTTTGTGGCACCGTTTCTTGGACCTGTGATCAGCGTGAGGCGGGTACAGCGCCTGACTTATTCATGACCATGCAGCTGGAGCTGTGGGACAAACAATTGAGCTCCCGAGACGCTTTAGCTCGGTGCTGCTTCAGCTCCTTGACCCGCCAGGATCAGTGCTGAGCTGCAGGATTTAGCCGGAGGGTTTGAGGTCTGGGTCACAGTTTGGTCATAGAGGGAGGTGACGGATTCCACCTCGGCTAATGGACTTGAAGTGAGACAAAGTGAGACGATGGAGGACTTTTCCTTAAGAAAAGATCTGTTATAAATATTAAACTGATAAATACCACACATATAAACAAACTGATAAATACCACACATATAAACAAACTGATAAATACCACACATATAAACAAACTGAATAAATACCACACATATAAACAAACTGAATAAATACCACACATATAAACAAACTGAATAAATACCACACATATACACACAAACTGAATAAATACCACACATATAAACAAACTGATAAATACCACACATATAAACAAACTGAATAAATACCACACATATAAACAAACTGATAAATACCACACATATAAACAAACTGAATAAATACCACACATATACACACAAACTGAATAAATACCACACATATAAACAAACTGATAAATACCACACATATAAACAAACTGATAAATACCACACATATAAACAAACTGAATAAATACCACACATATACACACAAACTGAATAAATACCACACATATAAACAAACTGAATAAATACCACACATATAAACAAACTGAATAAATACCACACATATAAACACAAACTGATAAATACCACACATATAAACAAACTGAATAAATACCACACATATAAACAAACTGATAAATACCACACATATAAACAAACTGATAAACACCACACATATACACACTAACTGAATAAAAACCACACATATAAACACTAAACTGTTCTCTGATGTATAAATATAGCGAAGCTAGCCCCCTGAGACTGTATATAAGCTACACAAAGCTACACAAATAAACTGGATTTGACTTGGCGTGTTTATATTGGAAGGATAAGCGCTGTTCATCCCGCTGTAACACACACACACACACACACACACACACTGTGTTTGGACTCTGAGGAGTCAGACACCAACTGACCGGACAAATGTTCTTTTGCTTTTTCTCTCAAACACTGCCGCTGGCTAACACTCAGCTTTGTGTGTGTGTTTTGTTATTGTGTGTCTGTGTGTCGGTACTTGCCCACCCTCCAGGTCTGTGTGTGTTATAGCGGCCCACTGCTCCTGTGTCCTTTGATTAAGGTCAATTTGGTAACGAGGGTTGGCAACAGACACAAAAACACACACTTAAATATGTTTCC